>JAYESA010000008.1:62170785-62193285 GCA_036927795.1 Iris macrosiphon | reverse complement strand
GTTGTTCTATATTCTCGTACATTACCTATATACCTATTGTTCATTCATTCATATGTTTAATGATCTTGTATTTCATTTCTATTTTCTGTTTTATATGCTCGATTATGTTATTGAAACTGCTTCAGAGGTATGTACTTTGCTCCAATCCTGACTGGATATATTTTCTAAATGATTGGCTTATATAGCAGTATCCCACATTCTACGGACCGTAGGACGGTGTACCTTTAGAGGATACTCCTATAGACCTGGAGGACTTAGTTGCAGAGCCCGAGGAGGTCTAGTTATATGTGTTGCCTTGTATTAGACTAATTGTGGAGATTCATAATTTGTATATTATTTTAGATTGTGGGTTATATCTTATTCTTTCTTTTGCTATTCCATTCGTGCTTTATCTTCCTTAGTTTGCATTGTAATTGAGATTAGTTATACTTGTGAGATACCATATTGTTCCTTCATTTGGAGTTGAGATGATTGACAGGTACCATATTATATTATTGAGATGTTAGATAGTTAAAAATAACCTAGACAGTGTTATACCGTCGATGTTGCGGCGTAAGCTGGGCGTACCCACGTACTCGTGCCCGAATATTCGGGTGTGGGTCGTGACATAGTTTTAGTAGTGGCCAATGCTGGTCGAGATTCGCAAGTAGTGCGATTCATAGTGGTGCTCGTCTAGAGTACTGCTACGAGCCTGTTTTGGGAGATAGGATTTAGGCTGAGAGTTTGCTCAATCACAACTAGGAAATATTCCAATAATTGTTTTGCAATCCTTATCTATTGAATATTTTCTTTACTTGAATAAAATTTTTTGCTTCTTTGATGATACCGTATCATATTCAATATTGATTCCTTATTTTAATCTATCGTCAGGATACCGCCAAAGACGCATTCCCAACGCTCAGGTGCCACGACAACACGATTAGTCACTTCATCACCCATGAGGGAAGATCCCTCAGACGATGGTCCAGAACTTATATTCAGGAGGTCAGTTTCATCAGTCCAGGTGGCCGTATCTGCAGCACCTTTTGTTGGTGCTCCACCTCCGGTATCGAGGACAGTGTAGACAGTTTTTGAGGATCTTCCACCCCCACCACCTGCAGTTGATCAGCCATAAATATTCGAACTCTTTCAGCAGATAATAGAGGCGTAATAGCGACAGTTAGAGGTCCTACGACAGAGCGTGGAGAATACTTACCATATCGCACTTGCAGCAGTGAAGAGAGCTTCCACAGTCCAGCCACAGATGGCACCACCTCAGTTTATCTCGCAACAGCCGAGGCCGGGGACCATCATAGACTTCAGGAGGATGGGCCCGAAAGACTTTAGAGGCATAGAGGGGATCCTTTATGCAGATGATTGGATCGAGGACATCGAGCAAAACCTGCGGCTGGCGCAGATTCTAGAGATATTGTAGATAGAGGCAGCAGGGTGCATGATGTTCGAAATTGCTTTGACATGGTCAGAACAGACCCCAGGATTGCAGTACCAGGACTTACTTGGGAAGCATTCAAATAGCTTTTCAAGGAGAAGTTCTTCCCACACATGGCTCTGACATCCTTAGAGATCCAGTTCCAGTACCTCGTCCAGGGAGGTATGTCGGTGGACGAGTATGCGGCGGAGTATTACAGACGAGGTCATTTCATGGAGGAAAAGAACCCCAAAGTTAGAGCTAGGAAGTTCAGGAAGGGCCTGAACCGGGAGGTTAAATCCCACACCAACGGAGATCCTACCGCCACCTTCGAGGAGATTCTCAGACAGGAGCAGCGGGCAGAGGATGACTTAGAGCTTGGCTCTAAGAGGCTGAGGGACACAGGAGGATCCAGTACCAATACAGATCCAGCAAAGAGGTCTTATTTCCAGCAGCAGCACCAGAGGCACAACTAGCATCAAAGGCAGCAGTATCACAGGCCAGCTAGAGCGTCGACACAGCAGATACACCAGATCCAGAAGGCAGATGTTCCTTGCACTTTCTGTAAGAAGCAAGGACACAAATGGGATGCATACAGGATGAGACTAGGCCAGTCTTATTCTGTGGGTCAGGAGACTATCAGTTAAGGGATTATCCTAAAGTCCCAACTCGTCCAGCTCAGGGCGGAGGTTAGGGACAAAGAGCACCCGCTAGGCCATGAGCGGGACAGCAGAGAGGATCTCTACTACCGTAGCAGCAGCAGTTTGCTCAACATCAGCAGGAAAGAGTGCTCAGCGACCGCGGTGAGCTTTTGCTTTGACTATTGAGGAGGAGGAGCCAGTTGGCGATGTCATCTCAGGTTCAGTTTATCTTGATTCCTTTCCAACTCATGCTTTATTTGATTCGGGTGCTTCTCATAGTTTTGTATCTGTATCTTTTGCTCTAAGACATCGTCTTGAGTCTGAACCTTTGGCGAGGACTTGTAAGATCACGACCGGGGGTGGCATTATCCTGGTCAGTGATGTTTGCAAGGACCAGAGAGTTTATTTGGGAGGCCGAGAGTTGAGCGTATGTCTACCCGTAATGCCACTTCCGAGTTATGATATAGTACTCGGGATGGATTGGTTGAGTAGGCATCATGCTAGTATCAATTTTCATGGAGGCAGAGTTTTATTTCAGATGCCAGGAAAGCTAGAGTTTGAGTTCATCCGAAGAGCAGCAGGGCAGAGCGAAGGTGACTTCTGTGGAGCTTTAATAAAAGAGAAGGAGATGCCACTTCTGTTGATTGCAGAGTTCATAGATGTCTTTCCAGAGGAGATATCGGAGTTGACACTGGACAGAGATATGAAATTCTTTATAGATTTGGTGCCAGGCGCAGAGCCAATATCATTGCATGTCTATAAAGTGAACAACAACGAACTGGCAGAGTTGAAGAAGCAGGTGGATGAGTTGCAAGACAAGGGCTTTATCCGTTCTAGTTCATCACCATGGGGTGCTCCAGTACTTTTTGTACCAAAGAAGGATGGGTCGGTACATATATATATCGACTACGGGGCACTCAACAACCTCACTATCATGAACAAATACCCATTGCCGTGGATTGATGATTTATTTGACCAGTTGAGCAGAGCGAAGGTATTCTCAAAGATAGACTTGACGTCAGGGTACCACCAGATGAAAGTGAAGAAGAAAGATATCCCGAAGACAGCTTTCAGGACTCAGTATGGGCAGTTCGAGTTCTTGGTGATGCCGTTTGGGTTGACCAATGCCCCGGCAGTATTCTTGAGAGGGTCGGTGCAGTTGCATACATACTAGACATATCACCTGCATTGGAGCGAGTGCACAACGTGTTTCACGTGTCGCAGCTGAGATGGTACGTGGTAGATCCTAGCCATGTGTTGGATCACTCGAAGATAGAGGTGGGCTTTAGTCTTAGATATCCAGAGCAACCAGTTGAAATTATGGATCAGAGAGAGAAGGTGTTAAGGAACCAGACGATTCCTTTGGTGCGCGTTGCGTGAAGGCATCACTCGCCAGGAGAGAGTACCTGGGAGCGAGAGGTCAAGATGCACGAGCACGATATCCATATATGTTTGAGCCATGAGGTATAATTCTTCTTGCATTATATTGTTTGCTTTCGGTAGTTAGTTTCTTCCTTAATTTCGAGGACAAAATTTTTCTAAGGTGGGTAGGATTGTCACCCTCATATTTTCAATCAAGATAGCTTGGTAATTGACACTGGTATTTTTATTTTAGGGTTTATTGTATTTAAATATTGTGCATATGTATTATTTATTTATTGTTAGATGCTAGATTATTTTGGACTTATTGTCAAGCCCCAGTCCCAAAATACACAGGACCAGGCCACGTGGCAATGGCCAGCTAATACGACTCCGTGGGATTACCTAATTTAATGGACCCGACGAACACGTACTATGCTGTCCTAAAACTAACAAGTCTAATACTATCATACAACAGGTAGTGTCTAATCTCATCCATAATATAAATAAAAAACTGAAATAAATATTGGAAAATAAATACCAGTCTGAAATGTCATGACACCATCCAAAATATGTCTGGTGGGAACAAACCCAGTACAAAGACGAAAATAAAGAGTACTAAAAGACAAATAAAAGAGTAATAACTAGAGGAGCGGCTAACTAGATAAGGAATGCTCCAGTCCTAGGCGGAAGGCCTACCAATGATCAAGGGAACTCTGATGGAAGCACCTCTAGCTCCTCCTCGATTGTGTACCTCGTCTCCTGTCTAGGTCCGTACACAGTAGGATAATATGCCTCGTCCAAATCTGGAAGGGAACCAGGTCCTCAAAGAGACGTAACAAGATACAAAATACATGCCATATATAAATACTGAATAAGATAAAGGGGTGTACTAACCATCTATGTGAATGCAATGTGAGGACAACCTTGGTACGTATGGTTAGGTGTAGGCATAACGTCCAATACTCCGAAGAGCGTGGTATCTATACATATAACGTCCATCCTTCTGAAGAATGAGGTATCTATAAATATATACGTCCATATCGCTCCGAAGAACGCGGTATCGGTATAAAGGAAGTCATTGGATCCGTGGCTTCTCCGAATACTACGGATTCCAATGTGTGTATCCCATATGCCTACTAGTTGTCCTCCCCACCCAATGCAGATATACGAGTCGACTATACGACGTGCATACCACATAACTACATTGTAAGTCTCAAATAATAAGATAACCTTGATTACGTACTAAACCGTGATGCATGTCATACGTATCGATAGCTAGTCGGGTATGCGGACCCGTATCCCAACATAAGTTTGTTACCGTGATGCGTGTAATAGTGTCGGGGTCTAGAAAGATATCAGAATATCCTCACAATCGTGGGTGAGTCTGCTAGTGACTATGTCAATTACACTACACATCGACGTACTCGTCGAGTGCACCCGAGTCAATCTCAGACATGCACAATTATATGAAATAATGCAACAAGATATCATACAACATTTCCAACGCTCAGGTGCCACGACAGCACGATTAGTCACTTCATCACCCATGAGGGAAGATCCCTCAGACGATGGTCCAGAACTTACATTCAGGAGGTCAGTTTCATCAGTCCAGGTGGCCGTATCTGCAGCACCTTTCGTTGGTGCTCCACCTCCGGTATCGAGGACAGTGTAGACAATTTTTGAGGATCTTCCACCCCCACCACCTGCAGTTGATCAGCCATAGATATTCGAACTCTTTCAGCAGATAATAGAGGCGCAATAGCATCAGTTAGAGGTCCTACGACAGAGCGTGGAGAATGCTTACCATATCGCACTTGCAGCAGTGAAGATAGCTTCCACCGTCCAGCCACAGATGGCACCACCTCAGTTTATCTCGCAACAGCCGAGGCCGGGGACCATCATAGACTTCAGGAGAATGGGCCCGAAAGACTTTAGAGGCATAGAGGAGATCCTTTATGCAGATGATTGGATCGAGGACATCGAGCAAAACCTGCGGCTGGCGCAGATTCTAGAGATATTGTAGATAGAGGCAGCAGGGTGCATGATGTTCGAAATTGCTTTGACATGGTCAGAACAGACCCCAGGATTGCAGTACCAGGACTTACTTGGGAAGCATTCAAATAGCTTTTCAAGGAGAAGTTCTTCCCACACATGGCTCTGACATCCTTAGAGATCCAGTTCCAGTACCTCGTCCAGGGAGGTATGTCGGTGGACGAGTATGCGGCGGAGTATTACAGACGAGGTCATTTCGTGGAGGAAAAGAACCCCAAAGTTAGAGCTAGAAAGTTCAGGAAGGGCCTGAACCGGGAGGTTAAATCCCACACCAACGGAGATCCTACTGCCACCTTCGAGGAGATTCTCAGACAGGAGCAGCGGGCAGAGGATGACTTAGAGATTGGCTCTAAGAGGCTGAGGGACACAGGAGGATCCAGTACCAATACGGATCCAGCAAAGAGGTCTCATTTCCAGCAGCAGCACCAGAGGCACAACTAGCATCAAAGGCAGCAGTATCACGGGCCAGCTAGAGCGTCGACACAGCAGATGCACCAGATCCAGAAGGCAGATGTTTCTTGCACTTTCTGTAAGAAGCAAGGACACAGATGGGATGCATACAGGATGAGACTAGGCCAGTCTTATTCTGTGGGTCAGGAGACTATCAGTTGAGGGATTATCCTAAAGTCCCAACTCGTCCAGCTCAGGGCGGAGGTTAGGCACAAAGAGCACCCGCTAGGCCACGAGCGGGACAGCAGAGAGGATCTCTACTACCGTAGCAGCAGCAGTTTGCTCAACATCAGCAGGAGAGAGTGCTCAGCGACCGCGGCGAGCTTTTGCTTTGACTATTGAGGAGGAGGAGCCAGTTGGCGATGTCATCTCAGGTTCAGTTTATCTTGATTCCTTTCCAACTCATGCTTTATTTGATTCGGGTGCTTCTCATAGTTTTGTATCTGTATCTTTTGCTCTAAGACATCGTCTTGAGTCTGAACCTTTGGCGAGGACTTGCAAGATCACGACCGGGGGTGGCATTATCCTGGTCAGTGATGTTTGCAAGGACCAGAGAGTTTATTTGGGAGGCCGAGAGTTGAGCGTATGTCTACTCGTAATGCCACTTCCGAGTTATGATATAGTACTCGGGATGGATTGGTTGAGTAGGCATCATGCTAGTATCGTTTTTCATGGAGGCAGAGTTTTATTTCAGACGCCAGGAGAGCTAGAGTTTGAGTTCATCCGAAGAGCAGCAGGGCAGAGCGAAGGTGACTTCTGTGGAGCTTTAATAGAAGAGAAGGAGACGCCGCTTCCGTTGATTGCAGAGTTCATGGATGTCTTTCCAGAGGAGATATCGGAGTTGACACTGGACAGAGATGTGAAATTCTTTATAGATTTGGTGCCAGGCGCAGAGCCAATATCATTGCACGTCTATAAAGTAAACAACAACGAACTGGCAGAGTTGAAGAAGCAGGTGGATGAGTTGCAAGACAAGGGCTTTATCCGTTCTAGTTTATCACCATGGGGTGCTCCAGTACTTTTTGTACCAAAGAAGGATGGGTCGGTACATATATATATCGACTACGGGGCACTCAACAACCTCACTATCATGAACAAATACCCATTGCCGTGGATTGATGATTTATTTGACCAGTTGAGCAGAGCGAAGGTATTCTCAAAGATAGACTTGACGTCAGGGTACCACCAGATGAAAGTGAAGAAGAAAGATATCCCGAAGACAGCTTTTAGGACTCAGTATAGGCAGTTCGAGTTCTTGGTGATGCCGTTTGGGTTGACCAATGCCCCGGCAGTATTCTTGAGAGGGTCGGTGCAGTTGCATACATACTAGACATATCACCTGCATTGGAGCGAGTGCACAACGTGTTTCACGTGTCGCAGCTGAGATGGTACATGGTAGATCCTAGCCATGTGTTGGATCACTCGAAGATAGAGGTGGGCCTTAGTCTTAGATATCCAGAGCAACCAGTTGAAATTATGGATCAGAGAGAGAAGGTGTTAAGGAACCAGACGATTTCTTTGGTGCGCGTTGCGTGAAGGCATCACTCGCCAGGAGAGAGTACCTAGGAGCGAGAGGTCAAGATGCACGAGCACGATATCCATATATGTTTGAGCTATGAGGTATAATTCTTCTTGCATTGTATTGTTTGCTTTCGGTAGTTAGTTTCTTCCTTAATTTCGAGGACAAAATTTTTCTAAGGTGGGTAGGATTGTCACCCTCATATTTTCAATCAAGATAGCTTGGTAATTGACACTGGTATTTTTATTTTATGGTTTATTGTATTTAAATATTGTGCATGTGTATTATTTATTTATTGTTAGATGCTAGATTATTTTGGACTTATTGTCAAGCCCCAGTCCCAAAATACACAGGACCAGGCCACGTGGCAATGGCCAGCTAATACGACTCCGTGGGATTACCTAATTTAATGGACCCGACGAATACGTACTACGCTGTCCTAAAACTAACAAGTCTAATACTATCATACAACAGGTAGTGTCTAATCTCATCCATAATATAAATAAAAAAACTAAAATAAATATTGGAAAATAAATACCAGTCTGAAATGTCATGACACCATCCAAAATATGTCTGGTGGGAACAAACCCAGTACAAAGAAGAAAATAAAGAGTACTAAAAGACAAATAAAAGAGTAATAACTAGAGGAGCGGCTAACTAGATAAGGAATGCTCCAGTCCTAGGCGGAAGGCCTACCAATGATCAAGGGAACTCTGATAGAAGCACCTCTAGCTCCTCCTCGATTGTGTACCTCGTCTCCTGTCTAGGTCCATACACAGTAGGATAATATACCTCGTCCAAATCTGGAAGGGAACCAGGTCCTCAGAGAGACGTAACAAGATACAAAATACATGCCATATATAAATACTGAATAAGATAAAGGGGTGTACTAACCATCTATGTGAATGCAATGTGAGGACAACCTTGGTACGTATGGTTAGGTGTAGGCATAACGTCCAATACTCCGAAGAGCGTGGTATCTATACATATAACGTCCATCCTTCTGAAGAATGAGGTATCTATAAATATATACGTCCATATCGCTCCGAAGAACGCGGTATCGGTATAAAGGAAGTCATTGGATCCGTGGCTCCTCCGAATACTACGGATTCCAATGTGTGTATCCCATATGCCTACTAGTTGTCCTCCCCACCCAATGTAGATATACGAGTCGACTATACGACGTGCATACCACATAACTATATTGTAAGTCTCAAATAATAAGATAACCTTGATTACGTACTAAACCGTGATGCATGTCATACGTACCGATAGCTAGTCGGGTATGTGGACCCGTATCCCAACATAAGTTTGTCACCATGATGCGTGTATTAGTGTCGGGGTCTAGAAAGATATCAGAATATCCTCACAATCGTGGGTGAGTCTGCTAGTGACTATGTCAATTATACTACACATCGACGTACTCGTCGAGTGCACCCGTGTCAATCTCAGACATGCACAATTATATGAAATAATGCAACAAGATATCATACAATATTTCATAATTTAAATTAAACAGTAAATATGGCAAGGTATCTTGCCTGGGTCCTCAAACTACGAGTGCCAATAACCTGCTCCTGAAGTCTCTCCTGAATGGTCCAGCGACCCTATACATATAATATAATATTGCAATAAAATCATCAGTCACTAGAGTAATACGCATAGAAACAATACGCTGCTCTTAGCCACTGATGCAAGGGGTCACAACTGGTCAACAAAAAGGGTCACGTGTGCACGCAGCTAAGACGTACATGTGTCCTGTCCTCAGTTACCGCGTACCTCAAGGCAACGAATTACCAAAGTTATGATACAAAACTTTTTACGTTTTGTACAGAAATACTTGTCCTAACTATCATGTTAGGGTGTACTAGGTCAATGTCTAGATTTTTAGGTCAACACAATATTTATATTAATAAGTCATTTATTGGAGTAATTACCTAACATAACTTTCTAATTTATCATAATCATACAAACGCACATTGCACTTGGGAATTTTCGTTACTCATGTTCGTTCTACGACACGTCGATACCTCGACTTATGAAGGAGAAGGATGCAATACACATATTCGTAGTTGTGGCTGGGCGGGGGGGTCTGTTCTCGTCGACATCCTATTCTCCGGCGAGGGGCGGAGCTCCGACGTGGCACGGAGGAACAACAACAGCAGCAACAAAGGCAGCCTTGGCAGCAGTTGCAGCAGCGGCGGTTGGCGGGTGCTGGCGGTGGGGCTGGTCGTGGGGGAGGAAGTGGTCAGGGTGGCAGTGGTCAGGCTTTGGAGGGGTGATGAGGAGGGTGACGGTGGAGTTGGGTTGTTGATGGTATCGGGTTAGGGACGGTTAATGGTGTTGATGACGACGAAGATGGAGGATGAGGGGGCTGACGGTCGAGGGTGCAGGCGGTGGAGGAAGGTCGGGGATGGTGGCTGAGGCGGTGGAGGTGGACGGGGATGGTGGTTGAGTGATCGGGGATGGAGGGAGGCTATCAAGTTAAAGGGGGAGTTAGGTTTTGCTAGAGTTCGGCTATTGTAGGTTTTAGGGTTTGGAGAGAGAGTGAGTTGTATTTATATAAGAGAGAGAGAAAGAGGGTCCTCCTAGGGAATTGAGCCCGCTAGGGCTCCTTGGGATGGGGGACATATTGACATAAAGGAATATAGGGTGTAGATGGGCTAGGTTGGGTCTAGTTTTGGGTGAGGTTGGGTCCTTACACTTATTTTATCAAAATTAGTGTAAGTGATGCTCTTTAATTAATTAGAAATATATAGGGATGAAATTTGGTGGGACACAAGTGTTATGGACGTAGCAGACTCATAATAGAATAATATCAATATTTGGGTTGAATAAAATGGGTCAAAGTTGGGTCTCCAATTTCGATTGGAACGGGCAACTATGCAAGTTTGGATTTATTGGGATTTAAAACTGGGCGGTTGTAACAATTATTACGTGACTAAAATGAAGCAAAATATAGAGTATTTAAGGGTTACACAAATAATATAATGGAAGGCTGGCTTGTCTAGGAAAAAATATGGAATTTGTTTGCAGATAATAGCTAGCATAGTGCTATAGATATCGAAACAACGGTACGGTGCACTAAGTGATAAATATTGCACAATAATATAAAATACTATAATCAAATTCTAATTGGCTCCAAATTAACCCTAGTCTCTCTATCTAAGCTAAGTAGACCTAAATTTGGTCGAGGGGGTTTACAATCTACCCTCCTTAGAGCATTTTGTCCTCGAAATTAAAACAGACATATGGTAAGAACTAATGACTGAAATTAAATGCTACTACATACCTAGGCCTTCGAAGAGATGGCGGTAATGCTGTCGAACCTCGCCCTCTCGTTCCCAGGTCGATTCGCCTGGTACATGATGCCTCTATACGACACGAACTAAAGGGATAGTTTGACCTCGCAATACCTTCTCGCTTCTGTCCAGAATCTCTACAGGCTCCTCTTGATATAGGCCAGACTATGATCTCTGAATGGTCAAGCACATGACTCGGATCTGGCATGTACCTCCTTAGCTGAGATATATGGAAGACGTCATAAACTCCTTCTAATGTCTGTGGTAAGGATAATCTGTAAGCAACCTCTCTGATGTGTTCCAACACATGGAATGGTCCAATGAACCTCAGACTCAGCTTCCCTCAGCCTCCAAACCTGATGGTTCCTCGGGTAGGTGAGATCTTCAGAAACATATGATCTCCAACCTTGAACTCTAGGGGTCGTCGATATGCGTTTGCCCAATGGTTCTGTCTGTCCTGTGCTGCTCGTAGGTGCCCTTGGATCTTTTTTACATTCTCTACTGTATGAACAACCAACTCTGGCCCAAGAATCTGTCTCTCACCCACATCGCTCCAACATACTGGGGATCGATACTTTCTGCCATACAACGCTTCATAATAGGCCATCTGAATGCTCGCTTGATAGCTATTTTTGTAGGAAAATTTGACCAAATATAAATGGTCTTCCTATGATCCACTAAAATCAAGCATGCACACCCTCAACATGTCGTCCAGCGTCTGAATGGTACGCTCGGACTGGCCATCTATCTGCGGGTGATACGATGTGCTGAACTTCAGGGGGTACCTAGACTCTCTTGCATACTCCGCCCAAAGTCAGATGTGAACCTCGTATCCTTGTCCGACACTATATTGAATGGCACTCCATGCAGTCGCACGATCTCCCTCATATACATATCTGCAAAGACTTCCGAAGACTGCCTAACTTTGAAAGGTAAAAAGTGAGCGGACTTGGTGTGTCTATCTACGATTACCCATACTGCATTGCGACCACTAGGACTCCTCGAAAAGCTTGTAACAAAGTCCATAGTGATGTGCTTCCATTTCCACTCAGGTATCGGGAGTGGCTGAAGTAAACATGCTGACCTCTGATGCTCAGCCTTGACCTGCTGACACACCAGGCACTTTGCCATAAAGCGGGCTATCTCTCTCTTCATTTCATGCCACCAATAGAACTGCCTCAAGTCTCTGTACATCTTCGTGCCTCCTAGATGAATAAAGTAAGTTGAACTATGCGCCTCTGATATTAGCTCCGGACAAAGTTCTCCATTCGGAACATAGAGGCGATCTCCATATCTCAAAGTCCCGTCCTCGTGTATGCACAATCTTGTCTGTATTCCAGCCTCTGTCCTCTGTCGAAGACTCTAGAATCTTGCATCTGTTGGCAAGGCAGCCTTGATTCTATCAACCAATATTGATTGCAACTGGAAACTTGACAACTGGTTGTCTATTCCGGGCATAATGACCTCTATACCCATCTGCTCTAGATCTTTCAACATATGTTGCTTGGTAGTCAAAAAGAATGTCATGGGCCTCCTGCTCAATGCGTCAGCTACCACAATGGCTTTTCTGGATAGTACTGTAGCTCGATCTCAAAGTCTGTCATCACCTCGAGCCAACGTCTTTGTCTCTGGTTCAGGCCCTTCTGAGTATAGACGTACTTCAGGCTTTTATGATCTGTGAATATCTCCACTCGTTCTCCGTATAGATAATGCCTCCAAAGCTTCAAAGCAAAGATCACTGCGGCAAGCTCCAAGTCGTGAGTGGGATAGTTCTTCTAATGGGTCCTTAACTACCTAGAGGCATAGGCCACAACCTTTCCATGCTGCATCAAGACGTATCATAATCCTTTCCCCGGCGCATCGCTGTAGATCACGAATCCTCCGGGTCCAGAAGGTATAGTCAAGATAGATGCCATAGTCAGACGCTTCTTCAACTCATCGAATACCGTCTGACACTCCTCTGTCCAGGTGAACTCCTGCTTCTTGCGGGTCAAGTGGGTCATTGGCTCTGCAATCCTTGCGAAGTTCTCTACGAACCTCCGGTAATATCTGACAAGTCCTAGGAAACTCCTAACCTCTGAGACGTTGGTAGGGATCGGCCACGTCTCTACTGACAAAATCTTCGATGGATCTACCGAAATGCTATCTCCTGAGATAACGTATCCGAGGAAAGAGACACGATCTAGGAGAAACTCATACTTGCTCAACTTTGCATAGAGTCTCTCACGCCTCAGTGTTTCTAACACTAATCTCAAGTGCTCTTCGTGCTCCTCATGGCTTTTTGAATATACCAAGATGTCATCGATGAAGACTACCATGAACTGGTCCAGATATTGGTATAAGACCATGTTCATCAGGTTCATAAATACGGCAGGCGCATTCGTTAGTCCAAAAGGTATCACCAAGAACTCGTCGTAACCATAATGAGTCCTGAATGTTGTCTTTGTAATGTCTTCTCTCTGCACCTTTACCTAATGATAACCCGATCTCAAGTCGATCTTCGTGAACACCACTTATCCTGTCAGCTGGTCGAACAAATCATTAATCCGTGGCAGGGGGTACTTGTTCTTGATAGTCAAAGCATTAAGGGCTCTGTAATTAATGCACATACGTACTATCCTATCCTTCTTTGGTACAAACAACACTGGTGCTCCCCAGGGTGATGTACTAGATCAGATAAATCCCTTGATCTGCAACTCCTCTAACTGTAGCTTCAGCTCATCTAGTTCATTCTTTGTCAATCGGTACACATTTAAAGATACTGGTGCTGCTCCGGGTACTAACTTAATAGTGAACTCCACGTCTCTATCCGGCGGTAAGCCTGGCAACTCCTCCGGAAAAATATCCTCGAATTCTATAACTATCGGTGGGGGTGTCGTCTCCATAGCCATGTAAGATCCAACTGTTTGTCCTACCCCTTGCTCGATGGTGCCCCGTATGTACTCGAACACCGAGTGATATGGCAGTCTAAAAATGATGCTACCTCTCCGACAATCCAGTACGACATTATACTGGCTCAACCAGTCTATGCCTAACACGACGTCAAAGTTTGGCATCGAAAATACCAAAAATCGTGCTCTCATCTCCCTACCACACACGACTACCGAGCACGTTCTAATAGTACTGTAACCGGTACGATACCTCCTCCGGTAACAATCTTCTAACTCTTAGGCAAGGGGGAGGTAGCTACTCTATGCATAGCTACGAAACTACTAGATATGAAAGATAGTGTGGCACCAGAAACAAACAATGCAGTCGCAGGTAATGATGCAACTAAAATGGTACCTGTGATAGCTTCCCCTTCTGTTTCTTCCTCAGTCGCTGCTAGTGCAAAGGCATGTCTGTACCTCTGCCCTCCGGCCTGCTGTCTGGCTCAATCAAATTGCGCCTCTTGTGGGGCCATGGGTGGTCCCCTCTAAAATCCTCTGGGTGCTGGTGGACGTTAAACTCCTGGCGGGGGTAGTATCCTCAGGGCTGGTGCTGCTGGCCTTTGTCCTGTCTGCAGTACTGCATCTCTGTGTTGTGGGCAACCTCTGGCAAGGTGTTGACTTGCTCCACATATCATGCGTAATCTAAGCTTCTTCCGGCAATCTCTGACAATGCGTCCCTTCTTGCCACAATGGTGACAAGTCGGAAGCTCCTTGTGCTGGTATGGCACTTTCCTCAGCTGCGTCTGTGCTCCAGGACGACGGATCGGTCCTCCTACTCTAGGCTGGGCTTTGGCTGGTACGATCATGCTGGAACATCTTGCTCCTCTGCCAATGGCTTCCTGGATCCTCACCTCTGTTAGAACCTCCTCATAAGAAATCCTCGCCTGGGTGGTGGTGTACCTCTGCAGCTCAAAAGTAAGGTCATGATGGAATCTTTTGGCCTTCTCTAGATCGTTGGGTATCAAGGCGGCACCAAATCTGCTAAGTCGGCTAAACTCTGCATCGTATGTGTCTACAGTCATATTCCCTTGTTCTAGATGCAGGAACTGGGAGTACAGGGCATTTCTGACTGTAGTCGGGAAATACTTCGCATTGAAGTACTCTAAGAACTGCTCCCATGTTTGTGTCTTGCCTACACTGTGCTCCATGGAATCCCACCAGTGATGGGCGTTGTCTTTCAGTTGGGCCCTTACTGCGGTCATCCAAAGGTCTGGATGTAGCTGAGAAGCCTCTAGTAGCATCTCTGTATTGGCGACCCAATCGGAGATCTCCTCTGCAGTCTCGTTGCCCAAAAAAGTATCCGGGACCATCTGACGGAACCCTCGTACAGTACCAACTGTCTGAACTGGTGTAGGTGCTGGGGCAAGTGTCCTCTTTAGAACTGCCATCAAGCTCTGTCTCAACGTCTCGGTCTGATGCCACTGTACCTGCATTATAGTATGGAAGAACTAAAACATCTGCGACTGTCCCTCCGAATGTGGCATATGAGGTGGATAGGGTAGAGGTGGTGGCATTGGGAACTCTGGCTGTGCGGTAGGTGTCTTCTCAGATGTCGGCCTCTCGGTTTTCGGCATCGGTGTAGCCCCCGAAGTCTGGCCCTCGAAATTCTGTGTTGGGATTGTCTGTGAAGTCTGACCCTCATGTTGCTGCGTCGGGTCGTCAGGAGAAATCTGGGACCACGGTATCAGCGGGGCCTGTGGGATCACTGGGGCCTGTGGTGGTGGTTGCTCTTTAGGTGGTCCCTGGGATATCTCCTCTCTTTGTGTGGTGGCGGATGGCACTATGACATTGTATGCCCCGTGTCTACTACGCAGGTTCATCTCGCTACAAGAGATAGAACTTCATTAAAAGAGTACGGAACAAGCAAACAGGATGCAGTTTATTTAGAAATAATACGAAGGAGGTTCAAAGGCGTAATTAAAGTGGATGAGACTTAGTAATTCCTATCTTATTGCAGGCTTGTTGGGTATGTTACCATACCACAAGAGATAAGTATGACCTGAATGGGCCACCACTAAAACTATGTCACGCCCCTATCCCAAAATACACGGGACCAGGCCACGTGGCAATGGCCGGCTAATATGACTCCGTAGGATTACCCAATTTAATGGACCCAACGAACATGTACTACGTTGTCCTAAAACTAACAAGTCTAATACTATCATACATCAGGCAGTGTCTAATCTCATCCATAATATAAACAAGAAGTACTGAAATAAATACTGAAAAATAAACGCCAGTCTGAAATGTCATGGCACCATCCAAAATATGTCTGGTGGGAACAAACCCACTACAAAGACGAAAATAAAGAGTACTAAAAGACAGATAAAAAAGTAATGACTAGAGCAATGGCTAACTAGATAAGGAATGCTCCAGTCCTAGGCGGAAGGCCTACTAATGATAAAGGGAACTCTAATGGAAGCACCTCTAGCTCCTCCTCGGATGCGTACCTCGTCTCCTGCCCAGGTCCGTAGATAATAGGATAATATGCCTCATCCAAATCTGGAAGGGAACCAGGTCTTCAGAGGGATGTAACAAGATACAAAAATACATGCCATATATAAATACTGAATAAGATAAAGGGGTGTACTAACCATATATGTGAATACAATGTGAGAACAACCTTGGTACGTATGGGTAGGTGTAGGCATAACGTCCAACACTCCAAAGAGCGTGGTATCTGTACATGTAACGTCCATCATTCTGAAGAATGATGTATCTGCAAATATATACGTCCATATCGCTCCGAAAAATACGGTATCTGTATAAAAGAAGTTATTGGATTTGTGGCTCCTCCGGATACTACGGATTCCAATATGTGTATTCCATACGCCTACTAGTTGTCCTTTCCGCCCAATACAGATATACAAGTCGACTATACAACATGCATACCACGTAACTACATGCCAAGTCTCAACTAATAAGATAACCTTGATTATGTACTAAACCATGATGCATGTCACACGTACCGATAGCTAGTCGGGTACGCGGACCCGCATCCCAGCATGAGTTTGTCACCGTGATGCGTGTATAAGTATCAGGGTTTAGGAAGATATCAGAATATTCTCACAATGGTGGGTGAGTCTGCTAGTGACTATGTCAATTATACTATACATCGACGTACTCGTCGACTACACCCGAGTCAATCTCGGACGCGCACAATTATATAAAATAATACAACAAGATATCATACAATATTTTATAATTTAAATTAAACAGTAAATATGGCAAGGTATCTTGTCTGGGTCCTCAAACTACAAGTGCCAATAACCTGCTCTTGAAGTCTCTCCTGAATGGTCCAGCGACCCTATACATATAATATAATATAGCAATACAATCATCAGTCACTAAAGTAATACGTATAGAAATACTACGCTGCTCGTACCCACTGACGCAAGGGGTCACAACTGGTCAAAAAAAGGGTCACGTGTGCACGCAACTAAGACGTACACGTGTCCTGTCCTCAGTTACCATGTACCTCAAGGCAACGAATTACCAAACTTATGATACGAAACTATTTATGTTTTGTACAGAAATACTTGTCCTAACTATCATGTTAGGGTGTACTAGGTCAATGTCTAGATTTTTAGGTCAATAAAGTATTTATATTAACAAGCCATTTATTGGAGTAATTACTTAACATAACTTTCTAATTTATCATAACCACACACACATACATTGCACTTGGGAATTTCTGTTACTCGTGTCCGTTCCACGATACATCGATACCTCGACTTATGAAGGAGAATGATATAATACACATGTACCTAGTAGTGGCTGTGTCACGACCCGCACCCGGTGTAAGGGCACTAGTCGGAAACAACGCCCAGCCTACGTCGCAGAATCGGCGGTAGAACGCTGTCTAGATAATCTATCTAATATAATGAACCACCAAAAACGATAAAATACTCAATCACAGAACTAAGATGGAAAGAGCACGAATCAGATAAAGAAATGAATAGTCACAATACAACTCATGAGTCTAAAGTAATACATCAATGAGTCTGAAGAAAGAACAGAAATAAGCTGGAGACAAATCCAGTACAAAAGAATACTACAAAACTATAAAGCTACAACTCCAGGGTCAACGGTCTCAGTTGGGATAAGTCCCTCTTGAGCCAGGGTCTCAGAATCTAAACCCACAACATCCTGGGGTCCATAGTAGGTAGGGTACTCCTCAATGTCATCTGGAAAAATATATCCAGTCAGGAAAGGAGCAGAGTACAACCCTAACAGCAGTTCTCAAATGATGATAAAAACTATGTAACAGTAAATAGCTGTGGATAAACAAGATGCATAAATAGAGACAAGAATGTAGAGAAAATAAGGAAATACTGGAAAGAAATACAATAATGAATAATATACTGATGGAACAAGAATACTAATGACTAAGTGTGTGAGTACTAGCTTTAACATGTGATCGGCTTGGGAACTTGCACAAGAGTATAATGGCCTGGCTGATTATACGTGCGGTGTACAATCAACACTCACAAGAAACAAGACATGCACAAGGAGGGTATGATCACATATCTACACTAAAATACTCCCCACCCCCGACTGGTATAATAGATCCAACCACGGTACGTTATGGCACGAGATTCCCCAAGAAGAGAGCGACTCCTCCCGAAAATCGGTGTCTGTACATGTACAAGATAACCAATGAAACAATACTTGCACCATATACACCATATACCAAGGAATAATATCTCATGACGAGATCCGGATATACCAATCCGTGTAACCATAGTGTCAAGAGAAACATGTATATCTACACTAGATACAACGAACATAGAGGATATCATAAATGAGAAACTATCAGAGAATGTACTCGCCTGAAGTCCAAAGAACAGTCTCACAAATGTCTGACTCGGTGCCTCGAAGACCTAGATATGGAATACCACATTAAAAACAAGGTCCCGGAAAGATAACAAGTCAAACTAGACAACTTCTAGGCCAATAAGTCAATTCTAAGTTGAAAGTCAACTACGGTCAACTCTAAAGTCATCTAAGTCAAACATGGTCAAACCTAGGTCAACCTTACAATCATCTATAAAAATAATATAAAAATAAACTACAATAATTTAGGAATCAAATTAGATTCCAAAAGAATCTACACAAAGTATATTTAATAATACAAATAATATACATCATAAATAATATATATGCAAACCATTATTCATACAATTTAAAATACTATATTATAACAATTATTATACCTCACAAAACACACATATATATATACATATATATATATAACAATAATATAAATAAAACTGCCAAAGTGTCATAGAAAACAGGGAGTTAAAATAATAAAAATGAATAAAACAGCCTATAGTGACAGTCTTGACTGTCACTGTAAAACTGTCACAGAACTTCTGTGAATTAAAATCCACAGTCGCTAAATAGTGACAGTTAAAACTGTCAGGGAAAACTGTCACTGTTTTGCCGCTCAAACCCGCCGCTGTTACAGTGTTTTAATGACAGAAACTGTCATTAATGCTTCAGCGGCTGCTGCTGAGCCCGAGGCTATTAATGACAGAATCTGTCATTAATAGTCTGTCGCAAAACATATATATAAACTATATATATAATATATATATATAAATCAATATATTAAAATATATAAAATAGTAAGTAAATAAATACTATAAATAAATACTTATGTATATAACCTTATACATATAAACAAATATTTAAAAGCTATAATATACCACCAAATATTAATGTACATATTTTAACATGGCTTAGAAGCACATCAAAAATATATACATTAATCACAAAAAGTACATAATAATTATAATAATACATTTACACAATTAAACATACAAATAATTTTATAAAACATTTTATGTACAAAATATATTATTAACAAGTAGTACATATATATTTCATGCAAGAAGCTATATATTATAATGCACACTATTTTAGCACACACAAAAATATAGATCTATGCTACAATAATTACATAATAAGTACACAAAATAAATATATAATATCTATATATATTTACTAATTTTAAATGAAGAATTGAACCACAATTAATTAGATCTATGCAAAATACACACAATTGGAGAGTATCTCACCGTATCCCACTAGATCTAGGATACGCATGCGACACGAGTCCAACACACAACCAAATGCACCCCGAAGGACACAAACAATTCACAAATAATATTTATGAACAAATCAAAGTGTCAAAAGTAGATCCATGTGTCCGTGTCAAAATACGACATGTTTAAAGCCCCGTGTCGGAGGAAAACCCCCAAATGACACGTATCACCAAATAGTTGGGATACGAACCACAAGTATCCCAATATGGACACGACACTAGCCTCAAACACAAATTTCATTGTCCAATTGATCTATAGGATCAATTGACACACACAACAAAATGCAAATTCGGAATTCCAACAAAATTAATACAAAAAGCACCATAACTTTCTCCATGGGTCTCCTATGAACACAAAACAAAGTCCTATGGGTAGTACATACATATAGGTTAATTTTACATGATTAAATCCCAGATTTAGAAGCTATTTAAATGGCAAAATCTGAATTATACCTATTGGGAGATGGATTCCCAATTAATCCTCCAATTGAGATGAACTTGCTTCCAATTTGTAGATCCTTGTTCCTCTTTGTAGATCCTTGCTTTCTTCTTCTAGATCCTTGCTTCTCAACTCTCTAATGGTGAATTGGGAAGAATTTGGAATGAATTTGGTAGGGAATTGGATTGGGAATGGAGGGAATTTGGTAGTGGGAGAATTCTAGATCTAGATTTGGAATAAAATGAGAGGAGAGAGAAATTTCCCCCCTCCCTATATAGGCCGGCCATGCCCCCCTCCCCAAGTAATTATGAAATGTCCAATGTACCCCTTGGGGCCTCTCATGAAGAAATAATTAAAGAAGGAAGCTTCTAGTCTAATCACTTAATTAATTTAATCCATCTTCTTAACTATGGGCTTTCTAAATGGGCCAAGTCTAACTAATTAATTTATGTTGGTCCATGGGTCCAAACTAAACTAGTTGGATCCACTAAAAATAAGTCCAAAATATTTTAATAATATCTAACAACATTTAAATAATTCAACAGTTAATTATTTACCATGCACAATATTTATTAAAATAGGAAAATTACTAAAATACCCTTTTTCCTAAAATGTGGTAGTGACAGGCTGAGCGGGGGGGGGGGGGTCTGTTCTCATCGATATCCTATTCTCCGGCGAGGGGTGGAGCTCCGATGTGGCACGGGAGAACAACAGCAGCAGCAACAACGGCAGCTTCGGCAGTAGTTGCAGCAGCGGCAGTCTCGGCAGCAGTTGCAGCAGCGGCAGTTGGCGGGTGCTGGCGGTGGGGCTGGTCGTGGGGGAGGCGACGGTCAGGGTTGCGATGGTCGGGCAATGAAGGGGTGATGAGGAGGGTGGCGGTGGAGTTGGGTTGTTGATGGTATCGGGTTAGGGACGGTTGATGGTGTTGATGACGACGAAGATGGAGGATGAGGGGACTGACGGTCGAGGGTGCAGGCGATGGAGGAAGGTCGAGGATGGTGGCTGAGGAGGTGGAGGTGGTCGAGGATGGTGGCTTTGTGATCGGGGATGGAGGGAGACTATCAGGTTTAAGGGGGAGTCGGGTTTTGCTAGGGTTCGGCTATTATAGGTTTTAGGGCTTGGAGATAGAGTGAGTTGTATTTATATAGGAGAGAGAGAAAGGGGGTCCTCCTAGGGAATTGAGCCAGCTAGGGCCCCTTGGGATAGGGGACATATTAACATGAAGAAATGTAGGGTGTAGATGGGCTAGATTGGATCTAGTTTTTGGTGAGGTTGGGTTCTTACACTTATTTTATCAAAATTAGTGTAAGTGATGCTCTTTAATTAATTGAAATACATAGGAGTAAAATTTGGTGGGATACAAGTGTCATGGACGTAGTAGACTCAGAATAAAATAATGTCAATATTTGGTTGAATAAAACGGGTCGAGGTTGGGTCTCTAATTTTGATTTGAATGGGCAACTACGCAAGTTTGGATTTATTGGGATTTAAAACTGGGCAGTTGTAACAATTATTGTGCGACTAAAATGAAGCACAATATAGAGTATTTAAGGGTTACACAAATATTATAATGGAAGGCTGGTTTATCTAGGAAAAATGTGTGGAATTTGTTTACATATAATAGCTAGCATAGTGCTCTAAATATCGAAGCAACGGTACGGTGCACTAAGTGATAAATATTGCACAATAATATAAAATACTATAATCAAATTCTAATTGGCTCCAAATTAACCCTAGTCTCTCTATCTAAGCTAAGTAGACATAAATTTGGTCGAGAGGGTTTACACTTATGTAGTGGACCTAACCATTTAATTAAATGCATGAATCCAATATTTTAGTTTAGTTTAGATTAAGCCCATTAATTAGGTCCATGGATTAGGAGGATGGATTAATTAGTGAAACCATTAGACTAGAATCTCCCCCTTAATTAATTTCTTCATGAGAGGCCTCAAGGGGTGTTTTAGACATTTCACAATAGCTTAGGAGAGGGGTATATGGCCGACCACAAGTGGAGGAGAGAGAGTGACTTTTATTTTATTTTGTTCATTCTATTTTGTCACCCTCACTTTTTCAATCAAGGGTAATTTGGTAATTGACACGAGTATTTTTATTTTTAGGATTTATTATATTTAAATATTGTGCATGTGTATTAATTAATTATTATATTATTATTTTTTTCTAGAGTTAGATTTATTTTGGACTTGTGTAGTGGACCTAATCATTTAATTAGATGTATGAACCCAACATTTTAGTTTAGTTTAGATTGAGCCTATAAATTAGGCCCATGT
>JAYESA010000008.1:62145785-62168285 GCA_036927795.1 Iris macrosiphon | reverse complement strand
ATAGCAGAAATAGCAGCAGTGAACCCCCTCCCCATGCCGTTTCTCGTCGCATCGCTCGACCAAACTTGACCCTGTCTTCGCCGGTATGATCCCGACATATCCCTCTCTAAATCCCATAGATTAGTTTCCATCATACAGCATGCAAAACTAGGTAAAAATCGACGCCAACTTTAGAAAAAATCATGACTTTTATGCTGCAAAAATCTGTTGCGATGACCCATGTTCAAGGGCTCGTATCTCCCACCACAGGGATCCAAACCTAGAAATTATTTTTACTATAGAAAGACCACCTGACCGAGATCATTCTCTGTCAACTGCATTATTTTATCTAGTGATACGGAGCGCGTCCCGCCAAACGGGAACGCCCCGTCATGTACCAAGTGTACCAAAAGATGTGCACAGAATACCCAGACGTGTGGGCTTTCGCAGAAACTAATTTGGATGCGTGTGCGCGTCGGAATCAGTTGTATCCGTAAAAAGGTCCTGTATCGCGACTTTTGTAAAATATTGCACCATTTAGTGTACGCTCGTCAGAACGCAACGAAACTTACACCATTGGATTCGTGGTATCGTGCTGGTCCTGTGACCCAAGTTTCACGCAATTCTGAGATAGCTGACCAAGCCGCCTATTTACGGGCCCCACGGTTGATTTTTTGGGCGAATTTGTGTTCGACTCATCGGAATCCAAAATTGGACGTACCGTTGACTTCGTATTGACGTTTAGAATTGGTTTGACATATAATTTATCCTATTTAGAGACCTTTACCCATTGCACGCTTTTCGGTGCAAAGTGGGCCACATGTGGACCCCACTTTGACCCGAAAGTACCGTTTTGCCCCTGTGTCCAAATTGGACGAAAGGGTAGTATTTTCTAGCTATCTCGCCTATTCTAGGAACGTTAGTGATGTTTATTTCAGCATTCGAAGACGTTTTTTCTAAGTCCGTAGTTTCTAATCCTGTGTGCTTGACTCCTGGACGTTACACTTTGCAGCTTTCTTACCAGGCAAGATATGTTGCCAAATTATTTACAGTACTTTGCATGCTTTTTATATTTCTGTATATTCATTGCATTTCTGTATATTCCTTGCATGTGTAGTTTCTTTCAGTCATTACTATATATTAGATATGTTGACACACACATGACACTTAGTATTATGAGAGGACAATTAGTACGCGTATGGGCTTTAACCACTCTGGTGAACCGTAGTAACTAGCACGCACTATGGTAGTCGTGTCTGATGGTCGCTACCCCCGCGGTATATCGATTGATGGTGTCACGAGGGTCGCTACCCCCGCGGTATGTCGGCTGATGATGTTCTAGACGGGTGTGTGAGTTGTGAGGCTTAAATCGAGTAGCCTACCCTTTCCCATATGCCGAAAAGTTGTCCTCATTTGCATTCATATAGATTGTCTTGTATAGCATACTTATATATTTTCAAATATTATGCATGTTTACTGTATTCAAATTGGCTTGCTTCTATGTATCTTGTTACGTCCCTCTGAGGACCTGGTCCCTTTCCAGGTGTAGATGTTCATGATTATTCACAGGAGCACATATCAGGACTTACCACTTATCTCTTTCGAGGAGGTCTTACCTTCGGAGCATTTTTGATTATCTCTAGCGATGGATCGCTTCGCTGATACCTTTATATCATCATCTTACTTATATTGGAGATTTACCTGTAAATACCCTAATTTTTTTTATTTTTTTAAATCAATTTTGGGAATTTTCTGTAATTTTCTGGAATTTATATAGGATTCTGTGCTAATTTTATAATTTTTAATCACTAATAAATAATAATAAAATGTGACAAAAATATGGTTTTATAGTGTAAAATAGAAAACCTGACTTAGGGTAATTTTCTGGGTTTTTATTGGGCCTCAGACCTATTTTTAAAAGCCTAAAAACTATTTTTCTAATTAAATTAATTAATTAAATGATTTTTTATTATTATTATTATTTTTATTACTGTTATTATTTTTTATTTATTTTTAGGGGGCCCGGCCCGGCCCAGTGGGCCGAGCCCATTAGCAGCCCAGCCACAGCCTAACCTAGCGGGTCGGGCGGGTCCGCCCAGCCCGGATCCGCGCCCGACCCGACCCGCATACCCCATCTCCCCTGTCCCCCCACGCCGCCCCGAAATTTCCACCGCCTGTCGCGCGCCCGTCGGCCACGACCCCCGCCCCACGCTCCCCTCGGCCGACTCCCTCGGCCCACGTCGCCCCCGACCTTGGCCTCACCCCCGACCCCAGCCAATAAAACCCCTACCCCGACCTCCTCCTCCCTTATCTCCCCAAACCCTAGACCTCCTCGCCGCCGTGCGCCACCGCCCGACTCCGGCCGACCTCCCCGCCGTGCCCGCCCGGACCTCCTCCTCCCAGCCTAGCCCAGCCCCCAGCCCCGACCTTCTTCCTCCCTTCCTCTCCCCGACATAGCAGCGGCACCAGCTCCAGCCGCTCCGGCCGCCTCCGGCCCCTGCGCCGCCTCCGCCAAGCCTCACCGGCGCCGCCCGAGCCCTCAGCCGACCTCCTCCGCCTCAGCGCCACCCCAGCCGCCGTCCCCGCCGCCGGCCAGTGAACCCAAACCCTAACCCTAGTTTTCAATTCGGTATCCGACACGTGTCGGACACAACCCGAACCCCGGTTTTGCGGGTCCCCTTCAGGTACTCGTATCTTGCACCCTGTATCTCCGATTTTGATTCTGTAAATTTCTACGCAAATCCTGTATGACCCTCTCGGTGCCCGGATAAACCGCTCGGGGCATCGCGTCCTGTGGTGATCGCACACCGCGATCCAAAAACAGGAACAAACCAGATCCTGTTTCACCCCGGAACTGAGTACGCCCTGCCAAACGGGATGACTTGGTCGCGTGCGGTCTTCACAGATACGTGCGCGTCGTTGATACGGACGTGTGAGATTTCACGGAAGCTGATTCGGGTGTGCGTGCACACCTGAATCAACGCGTATCCGCGGACATCGCCCCGTATTCGATTTTTCTGCAATTTACCCTAACTTTGTGCACACACGTCAGATCGAGACGAAACTTATGCCATCGGACTCGTAGCGATACGCTGGTCCTGTGGGTCAAGTTTGGTTCGATTCTGAGAACGTTGACGAAATCGTGTGTCGTGGGCCCCACAGGCCCCGCTCGACGGGCGATTTCGTGATCGGCTCATCAGAATTCAAATCTAAAAGTTCTGTTGGGTTCGTATCAGCGTTCCTGACCTATTGTCACTAAGTTTGGTGAATTTAGAGACCGTTGACCCTGACACATTTTTCGGTGCAAAGCGGGCCCACCGGTGGACCCCATTTTGGCCCGAAACTGCCGTTTTTGCCCTTGTCTCCAAATTGGACCCAAGGACAGACGTTCCTAGCTATTTGACACCTTTTGAGCGTGATGGTACTATTTATTTCAGGTTTCGGAGACAACTCTAGAAATTTCCAAAACCAGGACCTTAATGGAATCCAAACATCAGGCAAGTGCACCTTGCCAAACTTGCAGTCTTTATTTCCTTATTTCCTGTAATAATACATTGCTGGATGTCTTGTGTAAATTCATATAAACTTGTTTAAACTTCTTAACCTAGGAAACGCGTGACGTACCTAGTGTCCGATCATAGTCGGGTGCTAACACCGTACGCGGTGTTGGGTTCGTCATTTAGAGATGGATTTACGATTCCCTTACTTTTGTACTTGACCTATCAAGTACCCTACAACCCAGGACACTTGACACTATCATGGAAAGAATCCTCCTGAGATATTCATGGTGATTCTGTATAGGATACAGGACTTGACAGAGACATTTTATTTATAGACATTATGACTTGTTGCATTAGTTATAATCCCGCTGACATGGACATGAGACGTTATGGTCATGGCTTGCGTGATTACATTGGGTGGGGAGAGACACACAGGCTACAGGCTGTTCTACATATATATCTACTATTATTGTGAGGTTGTAGACTCTCCAGCAGAGCTAGACCCTTTACGTGTTATTACTGCTACCGGCTCCCCGACACAGAGCTTGTAGCGGTCTCAGCCTGAGTACTAGTGTTGCTCTCATTTACATATCATATAGATGGTTACATAGTTTACCCTGCTGTTTTAATTAATTTAATTGCATTGCATTTATTTGGCTTGTTTTATTTTGTGTCTTTCTATGTCCACTGAGGACCTGGAATGGATTATGTCCCCAGGTTTAGCTGAGAACCAGTACCCCGAGATATACGGGACGTGAGCTGAAGCTATTGCTGGAGCAAAACCAAACACTGAAGATGAGGTGACTGCCGAAGACTTCTCCTGAGTGCCTGTTCCAATACTCAGTATTTATTTCATGTTTATCTCTTGTTCCTGGCCTATAGAGCCAGTTTATTCAGACATAAGTCGGATTGTTTCTCCGACTGACTTGCTGTCATTGTTGTTGCAACTTATTTCCATTTCATTATGCAGTTTATTCTATATCTTTATGGATGAGATTAGTGTGACTTGTGGTAGTAGACCTTATTTACAGCTTAAGTATACCCTGGTGGTTCCATTAAATTGGTTATCCATCGGTGCGTACTGCTGGCCATTGCCACGCATCTCCAGTCCCTCGGTATTTTGGGACTGGGGCGTGACATGGTTTTTATGGTGGCCCATGCAGGTCTAAACTAAATTGTTCGGTTTCAACTTAGGGACCGGACAGGCCTGCAATAAGATAGGTTATAGGATCTCATCCATTGATTGAATCATTTTTGAACTCTATGTCGAATTCAATTAAATTGCTTGAATTGCATCCTGTTTTGATTCTCTGTGCGTTCTCATTGTTTCCTTTTGATGCAGAGTTATGGATCCCAAAAGTGATGACGAGACCCCCTTGGGTACACCGCCTGAAGCGGGGGTTACCTGCGAAGCTAGAACGACGCCAGATACCAGAGGACAGTCCTCTCAGAGCAATCAAACTGGCCAGCCAAGTTCCAGGTTCAGGCATGATGACATCCCGCCTCCTCCCCAGTTCCCTCCTACGATGCCTGTCTTTCCCCCAGGACAGGCAATGGACGGACAGCAAATATTTTAGATGTTCTACGCCATGATGCAGGCACAACAACAGATCCAACAGAAGACCCAACGTCATGAGGCCGAGAACCTAAGGAACAGCCTAGTCGCAGCATTGGAACATACAAATCCACCAAATAGGCGGCTAGCGACGGGATCTATCACAGATTTCCGTCAACTCAAGCCCTGTACCTTCTCGGGCAAGGAAGGACCAACTGAAGTGCATAAATGGCTTACAAACACGCAGCATCAGTTGGAGGCCGCTGAACTACCAAGGGACAAATGGATGACTGCCGTCAGGATGCAACTGACGGACAACGCGCATCATTGGTGGCTGTCCGAAGAAAGAAGGCTCGGACATGATCAGGTTACCTGGAAGGAGTTTTCCAGACTCTTCCAGGAAATGTACATCCCTGCTGTGGCTCGGTCAGAACTCCGAGACAGATTCAACCGCCTGATCCAGGGCAACATGACGGTGGAGGAATATAACGACGAATTCATTCGCCTGAGCAGCTTTGCCCCTTCCCTAATTCCTACCGAATAGGAGAAGGCGGAGAAGTTCTTTGATAGGCTCAGGTTCGAGATTCAGAAGTTAATCGGATCGGTCGCGCCCACATCTTACTCCGATGTCCTAGCTGCAGCATGTCGGCTGGAGCGCGTTACTCGAAGGGAATCAAGCCTGAAACGTCCCTTCTCCTCCGCACCGTCCAAGTCATCACCAGGGGAATCTGCTAAACGGCCCCAGAAGAGCCCGCCTCCAAGAGCAGCAACTAAGAACCTGCCTACTTGCCATTACTGCGGCAAGGTAGGACATATTTAAAAAGAATGTAGACGCAAGCTGGGGCTCTGCCTGGTTTGCGGATCTGGACAACACTTCTCAAAGGACTGCTCGGAACATCGAGAGGGAGTTCCGAATCGACCAGCTCCACCTGCAGCTCTTCCAGCTGGGGGAGCAACACAGACAGGGCCTGGAGGAGCCAGGCCACCTCTACCACCTCAGGCAGCAATGTTCCAGCAAGCTCGTCAGCAAAGGGGTCCCGCTCAGGGACGAGGTCAGGCATATGCACTAGCAGTCACTGAGGAAGCTGCTGCAGGCGAAGTGATAGCAGGTACCATATTAGTAGCTTCAATTCCTGCTGTAGCATTATTTGATTCTGGAGCCTCGCATTCATTTATTGCTGCTAGCTTCATAGCTACACATAGAATAGCTACCGCACCTCTCTCGAAGATGAAGAGAATTCTAACGGGAGGTAGAATTATCCCGGTTAGTGATACTTGTAGATCATGTTCAGTGGTAGTCTGTGGCCGAGAGATGCGAGCCCAATTCTTGATCTTTTCTATGCCTGATTACGATATTGTACTTGGTATGGACTGGTTAAGTCAGTACCATGCGACACTGGATTGCCGGCTTGGAAAAGTGATATTTAGACCCCCTAGCCTTCCTGAGTTTGAATTTCTTAGAGGAGCTGTAGAACAAGGGGTCCAGCCAACTCTTAGGGTATTGACTGTAGAAGAAGATTCGAGTTACCTAAGAGTCATAACGGAATTTGTGGATATATTTCCCGACGATCTTCCAGGTTTACCACCTGATCGGGAGATAGAATTCACAATAGACCTAACTCCAGGAGCCGAACCTATCACTTCATCGGTATATCGGCTAGCACCTAAGGAATTAGTGGAGTTGAAAGCACAAGTTGACGACCTTCTGGAGAAAGGATTTATCCGGCCCAGTATTTCACCTTGGGGAGCCCCTATACTTTTTGTACCCAAGAAGGACGGAACTGTACGGTTGTGCATTGATTACAGAGCCCTTAATGCTGTAACTGTTAAGAACCGGTACCCATTACCACGCATTGATGACTTGTTTGACCAATTGAGTGGTGCTAGGGTATTCTCAAAGATTGACCTTAGATCCGGTTATCACCAGATTAGGGTGAAGAAGGAAGATATCCCAAAGACGGCCTTCAGAACTAAATATGGACATGATGAGTTCCTAGTAATGCCGTTTGGTTTAACCAACGCACCCGTCGTATTTATGAGTTTGATGAATGGAGTCTTCCATCAGTACTTGGATAAGTTCGTGGTAGTATTCATTGATGATATCCTAGTCTACTCCAAGAACCACGAAGAGCACGAGGAACACCTTAGAATTGTGCTGGAAATATTGAGAAGGGAGAAGCTGTATGCCAAACTCATCAAATGTGAGTTCTATATGGACTAGGTACCATTCTTAGGGCATATTATCTCGGGTGAAGAACTGTCTGTGGACCCAAAGAAGGTCACTGCTATAGAAACCTGGCCTATCCCTACCTCAGTTGCGAAAGTGAGAAGTTTTCTTGGACTTGCTGGGTATTACTGGCGGTTCGTAGAAAATTTTTCAAGGATCGCAGAACCTATGACGAAGCTGACACGGAAGGATCAGGAGTTCATATGGACGAAAGAATGCCAGAATACCTTTGAAGAATTGAAGAGGCGTCTAACAACAGCACCCGTCTTGACTCTTCCCTCAGGGTCAGGAGGTTTTGTTGTTTACAGTGATGCGTCCGGTAGTGGACTAGGTTGTGTCTTGATGCAACATGGCAAGGTTATCGCTTATGCATCGAGGCAGCTGAAGGTTCACGAGAAGAACTACCCAACGCACGACCTGGAGCTAGCTGCAGTGATTTTTGCATTGAAGATCTGGAGACATTATCTGTATGGAGAGAAGGTCGAAATATTCACTGATCATAAGAGCTTGAAGTATGTTTATACACAGAAGGAGCTCAACATGAGGCAAAGGCGTTGGCTTGAGTTGATGGTGGACTTTGACATCGATCTGCAGTACCACCCGGAGAAAGCAAATGTTGTAGCCGACTCCCTCAGCAGAAAACCCTCGGCTTATTTCTTAACGGAGCAGCCTCAACTATTACAAGACTTGCAAGATCTTCAGATAGAGGTTGTTCTACCTGGACAAAATGGTTTGCTGGCTAACCTCAAAGTTAAGTCATCGCTGGTGGAGAGAATCAAGGAAGCTTTGCCTAATGATGCCAGATTCCGAAGGCTGAAAGAGAGAACCGAAGCAGGCTTGCAAACGGGACTTCGCATCCACGAGGACGGGACATTAAGGTGCGGAAATTGCCTATATGTTCCGAATGGAGAATTAAGGCAGGAGTTGATGACAGAAGCACATAGCTCCATATACTCGATTCATCCAGGAGGGACCAAGATGTACCGGGACCTAAGACAATATTACTGGTGGCATGGAATGAAAAGGGAGATTGCCCGATTTGTGGCAAAATGCTTAGTCTGCCAGCAAGTGAAGGCCGAGCACCAAAGGACTGCAGGTATGTTGCAGCCACTTCCCATCCCAGAATGGAAGTGGGAGCATATTACCATGGACTTCGTTACTGGATTTCCAAGAAGCCCTGGTGGAAAGGATGCAGTATGGGTCATCGTGGATCGGCTCACTAAGTCGGCTCACTTTTTGCCATTTAGAGTCGGACAATCCACGAAAGTACTAGCCGATATGTATATGCGACAGATCATAAAATTACATGGAGTGCCGGTTAGTATTGTATCAGATCGAGACTCGAGATTTATATCTCACTTCTGGTGAAGCATACAAGAGAGTCTCGGCACCAGGCTCAAGTTTAGTACTGCCTATCATCCCCAGACAGATGGCCAATCAGAGCGCACAATTCAGATCCTGGAAGATATGCTGCGATTATGTATACTGGACTTTGGAGGATCTTGGAAAGATCATCTGCACTTAGTGGAGTTCTCCTACAACAACAGCTATCAGGCAAGCATTCAGATGGCACCTTTCGAGGCATTGTACGGAAGGAAGTGCAGATCGCTGATATGCTGGAGTGACGTTGGCGAACGTCAAATGCTGGGTCCAGAGTTGGTAACGGAGACAGTAGAGAAAGTAAAATAGATTCAGAACCATCTTCGTACAGCCCAGGATAGACAGAAGCATTAGACAGATGCACACAGACGTCTCCTGGAGTTCAAGGAAGGAGAGCATGTATTTTTGAGGATCTCGCCCACTAGAGGTACTATCAGATTTGGCAGCAGAGGCAAGTTAAGCCCAAGGTACATTGGGCCATTTGATATCTTGGAGCGCATTGGTGAGGTGGCTTACCGTCTTGCATTACCTCCATCCTTAGAGGGAGTGCATGATGTATTCCACGTCTCACAACTAAGGAGATATGTGACGGACCCAAGTCATATAGTTGATCATTCTGAGATTTCGGTGGGACCTAGCCTGAGATACGAAGAGCAGCCAGTGGGTATACTCGACACCAGTAAGAAGACACTGCGAGGGCAGACAATCAGACTGGTTTGAGTAGCTTGGAAACAATACTCTCCTGGCAAATCGACCTGGGAGCGAGAAGATGTTATGCGCCAGCGTTATCCACACCTATTTGCAGAATCAGGTAAAACCTAAGTATTCTTTAATTCTGTAAATCTTGCCTTTATAGTTTACCCTTCGATTGCGAGGACGCAATCCTCTTAAGGGGGGTAGATTGTAAACACCCTAAAATTTTTCATTTTTTTAAATCAATTTTGGGAATTTTCTACAATTTTCTGGAATTTACATAGGGTTCTAAGCTAATTTTATAATTTTTAATCACTAATAAATAATAATAAAATATGACAAAAATATGATTTTATGGTGTAAAATAGAAAACCTGACTTAGGGTAATTTTCTGGGTTTTTATTGGGCCTCAGACCTATTTTTAAAAGCCTAAAAATTATTTTTCTAATTAAATTAATTAATTAAATGATTTATTATTATTATTATTATTATTATTATTTTTATTACTGTTATTATTTTTTATTTATTTTTAGGGGGCCCGACCCGGCCCAGTGGGCCGAGCCCATTAGCAGCCCAGCCCCAGCATAACCTAGCGGGTCGGGCGGGTCCGCCGAACCCGGATCCGCGCCCGACCCGACCCGCATACCCCATCTCCCCTGTCCCCCCACGCTGCCCCGAAATTTCCGCCGCCCGCCGCGCGCCCGTCGGCCACGACCCCCGCCCCACGCTCCCCTCGGCCGACTCCCTCGGCCCACGTCGCCCCCGACCTCGGCCTCGCCCCCGCCCCCAGCCTATAAAACCCCTACCCCGACCTCCTCCTTCCTCATCTCCCCAAACCCTAGACCTCCTCGCCGCCGTGCGCCACCGCCCGACTCCGGTCGACCTCCCCGCCGTTCCCGCCCGGACCTCCTCCTCCCAGCCTAGCCCAGCCCCCAGCCCCGACCTTCTTCCTCCCTTCCTCTCCCCGACACAGCAGCGGCACCAGCTCCAGCCGTTCCGGCCGCCTCCGGCCCCTGCGCCCCCTCCGCCCAGCCTCACCGGCGCCGCCCGAGCCCTCCGGCCGGCCTCCTCCGCCTCAGCGCCACCCCAGCCGCCATCCCCGCCGCCGGCCAGTGAACCCAAACCCTAACCCTAGTTTTCAATTCGGTATCCGACACGTGTCGGACACAACCCGAACCCCGGTTTTTTGGGTCCCCTTCAGGTACTCGTATCTTGCACCCTGTATCTCCGATTTCGATTCTGTAAATTTCTACGCAAAGCCTATATGACCCTCTCTGTGCTCGAACAAACCGCTCTGGGCATCGCGTCCTGTGGTGATCGCACACCGCGATCCAAAAACAGGAACAAACCAGACTCTGTTTCACCCCGGAATTGAGTACGCTCCACCAAACGGGACGACTTGGTCGCGTGCGGTCTTCACAGATACGTGCGCGTCGTTGATACGGACGTGTGAGATTTCGCGGAAGCTGATTCGGGTGTGCGTGCACACCGAAATCAACGCGTATCCGCGGACATCGCCCCGTATCCGACTTTTCTATAATTCACCCTAACTTCGTGCACACACGTCAGATCGAGACAAAACTTGCGCCTTTGGACTCGTAGCGATACGCTGGTCCTGTGGGTCAAGTTTGGTTTGATTCTGAGAACGTTGACGAAATCGCGTGTCGTGGGCCCCACAGGCCCCGTTCGACGGGCGATTTCGTGATCGGCTCATCGGAATTCAAATCTGAAAGTTCCGTTGGGTTCATATCAGCGTTCCTGACCTGTTGACACTAAGTTTGGTGAATTTAGAGACCGTTGACCCGGACACGTTTTTCGGTGCAAAGCGGGCCCACCGGTGGACCCCGTTTTGGCTCAAAACTGCCGTTTTTGCCCTTATCTCCAAATTGGACCCAAGAACAGGCGTTCCTAGCTATTTGATACCTTCTGAGCGTGATGGTACTGTTTATTTTAGCTTTTGGAGACAACTCTGAAAATTTCCGAAACCAGGACCTTAGTGGAATCCAAACATCAGGCAAGTGCACCTTGCCAAACTTGCAGTCTTTATTTCCTTATTTCCTGTAATAATACATTGCTGGATGTCTTATGTAAATTTATATAAACTTGTTTAAACTGCTTAACCTAGGAAACGCGTGACGTACCTAGTGTCCGATCATAGTCGGGTGCCAACACCGTACGCGGTGTTGGGTTCGTCATTTAGAGATGGATTTACGATTCCCTTACTTTTGTACTTGACCTATCAAGTACCCTACAACCCAGGACACTTGACACTATCATGGACAGAATCCTCCTGAGATATTCATGGTAATTCTGTATAGGATACAGGACTTGACAGAGACATTTTATTTATAGACATTATGACTTGTTGCATTAGTTATAATCCCGCTGACATGGACATGAGACATTATGGTCATGGCTTGCGTGATTACATTGGGTGGGGAGAGACACACAGGCTACAGGCTGTTCTACATATATATCTACTATTATTGTGAGGTTGTAGACTCTCCAGCAGAGCTAAACCCTTTACGTGTTATTACTGCTACCCGGCTCCCCGACACAGAGCTTGTAGCGGTGTCAGCCTGAGTACTAGTGTTGCTCTTATTTGCATATCACATAGATGGTTACATAGTTTACCCTGCTGTTTTAATTAATTTAATTGCATTGCATTTATTTGGCTTGTTTTATTTTGTGCCTTGCTATGTCCACTAAGGACCTGGAATAGATTATGTCCCCAGGTTTAGCTGAGGAGCAGTACCCCGAGATATACGGGACCGGAGCTAAAGCTATTGCTGGAGCAGAACCAAACACTGAAGACGAGGTGACTGCCGAAGACTTCTCCTGAGTGCCTGTTCCAGTACTCAGTATTTATTTCATGTTTATCTCTTGTTCCTGGCCTATAGAGCCAGTTTATTCAGACATAAGTCGGATTGTTTCTCCGACTAACTTGCTGTGATTGTTGTTGCAACTTATTTCCATTTTATTATGCAGTTTATTCTATATCTTTATAGATGAGATTAGTGTGACTTGTGGTAGTAGACCTTATTTACTGCTTAAGTATGCCCTGGTGGTTCCATTAAATTGGGTTATCCATCGGTGCGTACTGCTGGCCATTGCCACGCATCTCCAGTCCCTCGGCATTTTGGGACTGGGGCGTGACATTACCCTTCTCCCTCATTTTAGTATTGATATTGTCATTGGTAGTGGATTTGTCTCCACCTGACTATTAGTTTTGGATTATTCAGACTCATTATTCTAGTTTAGTTATTTTGTTTTGTGACTTGTTGTGTGGATGAGGTTTAGTATATTAGTGACTTTTGACAATATTTATACCATATGTGAGTTTATATTCATATTACGGCGTACGTGTGTATTATGGTATCCATATATTGTGGTTGCCATATACATACGACTGACATGCTTACGTGTTCCTAGTCCTACATATTTTGGGACTGGGGCATGACACAACTGTATAGTATCATTAAATACAGAGAATAATAGCCAATGTGTGCAGCAAGCCAATGCACTAAGGAGCATTCACAGCAAAAGAAGATGCACAGCATTCAGCAAGCAATGATCATGCCATTTCAATGCAGTAACATCAATTCGAGCCAGACACAGCCACTGCAGTTCAGTGTGCAGCCATCCATCAAGCATTGAACTCAGCAATGTACAGAAACAGCTCGAGCATAACTATGCAGTGATCAACTGCACAGTTTAGCAGTGTATCAGAAACAAGAATAGAAGACAATAATGCATCGACCATTGAAGACCACACTTTTAGCAACAACACAGTTTAGGTATCAGCACAGTTTTGGCATTCAAGTATCTGCTCAATATCAGTATCCATATCAGTGTATCAGTTTAGGGTATCATCAAGGTAATGGTTAGCTAGTGGGTTCAGTTCAGTCAGTGAGGGTAGATATAGGTAATGGTTTAGCTAGTAGGTTAATATTAGCTATTAGTTTAGTTTAATAGTTAGATAGATATAGCTTGATGGTGTAGTAGTTAATTGTTAGTTTAATAGTAGATAGGTATGTGTGTTTATTAGCCTAGTAGCTATGTGTAGTACTATATATATCTATGTATGTTTATGAATATGGATGATAGGTTGTAGGTATATATTGATATATATTATTAGTGTTAGTAGTTAGTAGTTTTCATAGTTAGTATATGTGTTAAGTGTTAGTAGTTAATATATTAGTATAGTTGATATTGGGTATTAGCTATTCATGAGGTTTTGAATTACCTTGGGATACCAAGGAAATATCAAAGTAGTGGGTCGATACCAAGATATTGGGTTTGAGTATCGAAATTGGAGTATGGTAGTGTGATACGTATTGGTGCATGGCCAAGGTATCATATTTTCATTTATTAGTTAAGTACTATATGTAATGACTTGTATATATATACAAATTACTATTTTTATTTATTAAAACTTGCGTATCTTAGGATACGGCATTTGGTGTGTTTCATTGTATCTTAGATTAGCTAGTGTAGCTTAGTTTTATAGAGTGTCGACCTTGTATCCTAGAGATAGACTCATATACCCTAGAATTAGTCGGTTTGACTTAGAAATAGCTTTGTGACCCAGAATTGACTAGTTTAACTTAATTTCATTCCAACACCTTTTATTAATATAATATTCCATATATAGGTCTGTGTAACACCAGTTCGGACACAGTTTGACATTCATTGCTCTGGACGACAGGCGAGTACATTCTCTGATAGTTTCTATTATTTGATAATTACTATAATTCAAGTATTTAGAAATATTTAATATGACTCTTGACACATTGGTACACGGACTAGTATACACATGGATCAGTCATGGGATGTTATATATATTGTTTTATTGTTTCTCGTGTTCTCAATGTTTAACTTTGACAATATTTTAATATTCAATATTCAATGTTCAATGTTCAATGTTCAATGTTCAATATTCAATATATATGTTTAATTTTCTAGGTTTATTGTTTACAGTACCTTGAGTATCTTGCATCCTAACATGTCATGGTTGGATACATTGTACTAGTCGGGGAAAAGGAAAAGTGTTAGCTAGATATGTGATCAAATCCTAGATAATGTTCAATGTTTAACTTAGACAATATTTATCCAACGTTAATTAGACAATGTTCACCCAAGCCGATCATATATCTAACTAGTATTTCAATCACATAGCATAGTTATAGTTCTTCACCATATTCTAATTTATTATTTCATTCTATTTTCTTGTTATATTCGTCGTGATCAGTGTATACCATATTGTTCTTGTTTACCTGTTTCTTCTATCATAGTTGATATTGTTCATTGATTATCATCTTGTATTATATTCTCTATTTCTGTTTATAGTCATTATCAATTAATTAGAACTACTATTGGGTTGTACTTCGCTCCAATCTTGACTGGATATATTTTTAGATGAATGGTTAGAAAGGATGTGTCCCACTTACTACGGACCAACAGATAGAGTGTCACCTGAGGATGTAGTACCAGTTACTGAGGCAATTTAGATTTCTATACCTTGTAGTAGTTATTTCTATTTAGATTGCGTATTGTATTATTATTTTAAGATCTTGAATTATGTTTAGATGTGGAGTAGGATATGTGATATTTTGAGACTTGTATTTTTATTCTTTCTATTCCATATCATGCTTACATCTTCCTTTAGCTTTATATGTGATTGAGTATCATTTGGAATTGAGATGGCATGACAGTATTTTATATACATTATGTGAGATATTATATAGTATAGTAGACCAAGACAGCGTTCTACCGCCGATGCTGCGAGTAGGCTGGACGTACCCACGTACTCGTGCCCCTATATCGGGTGTGGGTCGTAACACGTTTTTAGTGGTGGCCCATGCAGGTCAGGCTTCGCAAGTTGGGCGATGTCATGGTAGTAAAACAATTTAGTTGTACTACTGCGAGCCTACGATAGGATATTATATAAGATACTAGGATGAGAGGGATAATCAATCATAACTAGAAAATATTTCCAACATAATTGAATCTTGCCATCTTTATTCTGAATATTACTTTCCTTGAAAATTGTTGTCCTTCTTTCATGATATCGTATCTTGCTCAATATTGATTCCTTATTTCTAATCTGTCATCAGGATGCCGCTGAAGACGCGTTCCCAGCGCTCAGGCGCAATGTCAGCACGATTAGTCACTTCATCACCTATGAGGACAACACCATCAAACGATGTTCCAGCACCTACGTTCCAGAGGTCGAATTTACCGATCCAGGTAGGAGTTTCTGCAGCAGCTTTCGGAGGTGCTTCACCTCCGATACAGGAAACAGCACCGTCAGTTACAAGGGATCTTCCATTCCCGCTACCAATAGTCGATCAGACGTAGATGTTCACGCTCTTTCAGTATATGATGGAGGCGCAGCAGCGAAAGTCAGAGGTTATGTGATAGAGCATTAAGAATGCTCACCAGATTGTGCTCGCAGCAGTTGAGAGAGTCACATTATTCCAGCCACAAATGATACTATCTCAGCCTAATCCATATCAGCCGAGGCTAGGGACTATCATTGACTTCAAGAGGATGGGGCATAAGGACTTTATGGACACCAAGGGAATCTTGTACGGAGACGATTGGATAAAGGACATTGAGAGGGACCTGCGATTGACGCATATTCCTGAGAGCTTGCAGGTAGAGGCAGCAGGTAGTATGATGTTCGACATTGCGCTGACATGGTTCAGGATAGACCCCAGGATATCAGTGTCGGGACTTACTTGGGGAGCTTTCTAGGAGCTTTTCAAAGAGAAGTTCTTCCCGGATGTGGCTCAGAGCACTTTGGAGAGTCAATTCCAGAACCTCGTCCAAGGGAACTTGACGGTAGATGAGTATGCGACGGAGTATTGCCATTTGGGACAAATTATTGAGGGGCAGAATCCTCGGGCCAGGGCTAGAAAGTTCAGGAAGGGACTAATCAATGAGATTAAGTCTCATACTAATGCAGACCATACCGCTAATTTTAAGAAAATTCTAAGACATGCACAATGGGCGGAGGATGATTTGGAGCTTGGCTCCAAGAGGCCGAGAGACACCAGAGAAGCGAGTAGTGGTGCGGGCCAAGCGAAGCGCACCCACTTTTAGCAGTTGAGAGTATATTAGTATTAGCAGTATCTTGTGTCAGTTGGGTCACCAGCTCAACAGATACAACAATTTCATAAGTCGGTTCAGCAGCAGCCTCAGAGGCAGATTCGGTAGACTTTTTCTTATGCCTATTGTGGAAGGCATAGGCATGATTGGGAGAACTGTCGGAAGAGGCTCAAACTATGCTTGTATTGTGGTTCCCCCAGCCATCAGGGGAAAGAATGTTCCAATAAACCATATAGACTATATCGCGGTCAGAGAGGTGGAGCTAGGCCACTTGTGGCACAGCAGACTGTTCAACACCCGCATAGAAAGCCACCACAGCAGGGCGGGGCATTTGCAATGGCAGTCGGAGAGGATGGCACTTCAGGTGATAAGTTAGATTTTTTTCTCATATTCTATTTATTTTATTCCATCTGTTGTTTGTATGTTTAGTTAGTATCTTATAGACTGTTTTTGAGTTATTGTGTAGTTAGTATACCCTGTTGGAGACTACAAAACTATGATGGACAGAGACTATAGTTAGTGATTTCTTTTAAAGTGCATGATGTATGTTTTAGTTTAGACTGGGGTTGACCTAGAGGGGGATTACGATCATCTTTAATTTCGAGGACAAAATTTTTCTAAGGTGGGTAGGATTGTCACCCTCACTTTTTCAATCAAGGGTAGTTTGGTAATTGATACGGGTATTTTTATTTTTATGATTTATTGTATTTAAATATTATGCATGTGTATTAATTAATTATTGTATTATTATTTATTACTAAGTTTGATTTATTTTGGACTTGTGTAGTGGTGTAGTGGACCTAACCATTTAATTAGATGCATGAACCCAACATTTTAGTTTAGTTTAGATTGAGCCCATGAATTAGGCCCATGTATTAGGAGGATGGATTAATTAGTGAAACCTTTAGACTATAACCTTTCTTCCATAATTAATTTCTTCATGAGAGGCCCCAAGGGGTGTTTTGGACATTTCATATGGCTTAGAGAGGGTTATATGACCGGCCACATGCAAGGAGGAGAGAGAAAATTATTCACTTCACAATTTTTATTCCCTTTAGATCTATATTTTTTCCTCTTTCCAAATTCCTCCATTCCTTCACCATTTTTTTCACAAATTCCTTCCCTAAACTTTAATTGAGGCTACTATAACAAGGATCTACAAGAAAAAAAACAAAGATCTATAAGGAGGAGGCTAAGATCTACAAGGAGGATGCTACTTTCTATATTTGAAATTTTTTATTGGGAATCAATCTCCCAATAGGTATATTTCTATTTTTCCTTTTCTAATAGGTTCTAAAATTGAGATTTAACTATAAGAAACTAACCCACATGCATAGGCTACCCATATAAATTGGTTTTAGATTTATATGAGACCTATGGTGGAAGTGGTGTGTGTTTTGGTGCCAATTTTGGGAGAATTCTGAGATTGGCACATATGGTGTTTGTCATTTGGTCAAATAGATCAATATAACATATGATTGCTTATTTGTGACTAGTGTTGTGTCCATAATTGGGTACGTGTAGGCCGTATCTCGTCAATTTGTCAATAGGGGTCATTTTGGGGGTTTTTCTCCGACACGTGAATTTGTGCATATCAATTCTTGATATTGACACGTAGTTGATTATATTATTGTTCGTATTGTGCATATTTAGTATATTAGACTTGCTCCTGTCCTTCAGGATACGTTTGGTCGTGTGGTGGAGCCGTGTCGCAAGTGTATCATAAAATTAGTGTGATACGGGTGCGGTGCACTCCACGTGTTTGGTTTATTGCCTTTATTTCTATATGTACTGTGTATATATACTATGTATGATATATATAACAATATATAAGTGTATGCATCTATGTGTATTTGTAACTAAGTGTATAGTTGTACCTATGTGTCTATATATATATATATATATATATATATATATATATATATATATATATATATATATATTGATGAGAGTGTATATATATATCTATATATATGTGTATAGATGGTTGTATATATATATGTATAGATGAGAGGATATATATATATATATATGTATATATGTATATATATATATATATATATATATATATATATATAGAGAGAGAGAGAGAGAGAGAGAGAGGAGTATATATGTATATGTATATGTATGTATGTGTTTGTGTGTAGTATTGTGAGTTGGTTGTGTGTGTGTTAGTGTGCCAGTAAGTGAAGAGATCGGGACAGTTGCAATATTAGCATGCTGCAGCACCAGTGCAATGCAGCAAAGGGGAGAAGCAGTATGAGGCCGGAAGCTAGAGAGCAGCAGCAACTCGAGGGGCAATGAGCACTGCAGCAATCAATATGTGCAGTAGCACTGTAGCAGGATAGATGCACTGTGCAGGCACAAAAATTTGAGCCATCAACAGCTTGTGCAGCAGCAAATATGAGCAAGCAAGTGGTAGCAGCTTGATGTACAACAATTAATATTCATCAAACTGGTCACTGCAAAGAGCAGTAGTTGAGCAGTATGGGCAGTGAGCTATACACCAAGGATATTAACACTGTGAAGCAAACAAATGAGGAATAATGTGTAGTACAACTGTATAGTATCATTAAACACAGAGAACAACAGCCAATGTGTGCAAAAAGCCAATATACCAAGGAGCATTCACAGCAAGAGGAGATGCACAGCATTCAGCAAGCAAGTATCAGGCCATTTCAATGCAGTGATAGCAATTCGAGCCTGGCACAGCCACTGCAGTTCAGTGTGCAGCCATCCATCAACCATTGAACTCAGCAATATGCAGGAACAACTCGAGCACAACTATGCAGTGATCAATATAAACTAATACTATAATATATCTAACTTCTACATAAATACCATACTACATATATTCAAAACTAACTACTACTATACAAAGACAACTAATATGAATATATATATTTATATATAGCTAACTAGCTACTAGCTAATTCAACATAAACAAACCCAACTAACATTAAACTAAAACTGAATGAAATCAATCAGCTTAAAAACTAACTACCTAACTAATACTTATCACACCAAACTAACTCTAACACAATAACATACGAAACCCAGTAAGCTAACTACCCAAACAACCATACCTATATAATACATATAGCTAAAATAAATAAACAACTAATCCATACATACCAAGGAATAACATCTCATGACAAGATTCGGATATACCAATCCGTGTAACCATCGTGTTAAGAAATCAAGGATATCTATACTAGATACAAGAGACATAGAGGATATCATAAATAAGACACGTTCAAGGCGTCCCTCAAACATATGCATTCAACCAAACTTCGAGATAGTGAAATCGGATAAGCTACTTGCGAAAATCTCAAGGGTTCTCGTTTAACTTCCAACATGGTCAATTCAATTTCTATATCATTTCCTTTACTTGAATTATAGTAATGATCAAATAATAAAAACTATCATAAAATGTACTCGTCTATGGTCCAGAGCAAATAATGTAAATCGGTCTCCGAATTGGTGTCACACAACCCTATATATAAATATCATTGTCAATTGGGTATAATAAAGTGATAAATGTACTAAAATGCACTAAATATGATTTTATAGAATATTCTAGGTCATACTAGGCCAAAACCGTCAAACTAGGTCAACTCTTGGTCAAACTAGCAAACTTGGTCAAACTAGCCATTTCTAGATTGTATGAGCCTATAACTTGTGCATATCAATTTTTGACACGGACACGTAGTTGATTATATTATTGTTCGTATTATGTATATTTAGTATATTAGACTTGCTCGTATCCTTCGGGATACGTTTGGTTGTGTGGTGGAGCCGTGTCATAAGTGTATCATAAAATTAGTGTGATACGGGTACGGTGCACTCCACGTGTTTAATTTATTGTCTTTATTTCTATATGTAATTGTGTATATATATACTATGTATGATATATATAACTATATATAAGTGTATGTATCTATGTGTATTTGTAACTAAGTGTATTGTTGGACCTATGTGTCTATGTATATAAGTATATGTATGAGATGCTATATGTGTGTGTGTGTGTGTGTGTGTGTGTGTGTGTGTGTGTGTGGTTGAATATATAAGTATATATGTATGTGTGTTGTGTGTGACTGTACATATATATGTGAGGGTGTATGTTATATATATATATATATATATATATATATATATATATATATTTATTTATGAGAGTGTATATATATATATCTATATATATGTGTATAGATGGTTGTATATATATATGTATAGATGAGAGGATATTGATATATATGTATTGATATATATATATATATATATATATATATATATATATATATATATATATATATATATATATATATATATATATATAGGAGTATATATGTATATGTATGTGTGTGTGTGCAGTATTATGAGTTGCTTGTGTGTGTGTGAGTGTGCCAGTGAGAAGATCGGGACAGTTGCAATATTAGCATGCTGCAGCACCAGCGCAATGCAGCAAAAGGGAGAAGAAGTATGAGGCCGAAAGATAGAGAAGAGCAGCAGCTCGAGGGGCAATGAGCACTACAGCAATCAACATGTGCAGTTGCACTGTAGCATGATAGATGCACTGTGCAGGCACAAAAATTTAAGCCATCAACAGCTTGTGTAGCTGGAAATATGAGCAAGCGGTAGCAGCTTGCTGTACAACAATTAATATTCATCAAACTGCTCACAGCAAAGAGTAGTAGCTGAGCAGTAGGGGCAGTGAGACACACAGCAAGGATATCAGCACTGTAAAGCAAACAAATGAGGAATAATGTGCAGTACAACTGTATAGTATCATTAAACACAGAGAACAACAACCAATGTGTGCAGCAAGCCAATATACTAAGGAGCATTCACAGCAAGAGAAGATGCACAGCATTCAGCAAGCAAGTATCAGGCCATTTTAATGCAGTGACAGTAATTCGCACTAGGCACAGCCACTGCAGTTCAGTGTGCAGCCATCCATCAAGCATTGAACTCAGCAATGTGCAGGAACAGCTCGAGCACAACTATGCAGTGATCAACTGCACAGTTCAGCAGTATATTAGTAACAAGAACAGAAGACAACAATGCATCAACCATTGAAGAGCACACTTTCAGCAACAACATAGTTCAGGTATCAGCACAGTTTTGGCATTCAAGTATCTGCTCGGTATCAGTATCCATATCAGTGTATCAGTTTAGGGTATCATCAAGGTAATGGTTAGCTAGTGGGTTCAGTTCAGTCAGTGAGGGTAGATATGGGTAATGGTTTAGCTAGTAGGTTAATGTTAGCTATTAGTTTAGTTTAATAGTTAAATAGATATAGCTTGATGGTGTAGTAGTTAATTGTAAGTTTAATAGTAGATAGGTATGTGTATTTATTAGCCTAGTAGCTATGTGTAGTACTATATGTATCTATGTATGTTTATGAGTATGGATGATAGGTTGTTGGTATGTATTGATATGTATTGTTAGTGTTAGTAGTTAGTAGTTTTCATAGTTAGTATATGGGTTAAGTGTTAGTAGTTAATATATTAGTATAGTTGATATTGGGTATTAGCTATTCATGAGGTTTTGAATTACCTTGGGATACCAAGAAAATATCAAGGTAGTGGGTCGATACCAAGATATTGGATTTGAGTATCGAGGTTGGAGTGTGGTAGTGTGATACGCATTGGTGCAAGGCCAAGGTATCCTATTTTTATTTATTAGTTAAGTACTATATGTAATGACTTGTATATATATACAAATTACTATTTTTATGTATTAAAACTTGCGTATCTTAGGATACGGCATTTGGTGTGTTTTATAGTATCTTAGATTAGCTAGTGTAGCTTAGTTTCATAAAGTGTCGAGCTAGTATCCTAGAGATAGACTCATACACCCTAGAATTAGTCGATTTGACTTAGAAATGGCTTTGTGACCTAGAATTGACTAGTTTAAGTTAATTTTATTCCAACACCTTGTATTAATATAATATTCCATATATAGGTCTGTGTGATACCAGTTGGGACACAGTTTGACATTCATTGCTCTGGATGACAGGCGAATACATTCTCTGATAGTTTTTATTATTT